>JAVGWX010000006.1:45802702-45820202 GCA_036924085.1 Ariolimax columbianus | reverse complement strand
TGCGCTGCTCGTCCAAGTTCTTCTTCGTCTTTGTCGTTCACTCTCGAACTATCGCTGCCGGGATCAAGATGCTGAGCAGCGCATGAGCTGCAGTGGTGAGCGACCCATAGCTGACTGCTAGCGTCAGGGCCAGCAAAACCAGAGCTGCCAAGACCCTTCTACACCTCCACGCGGTGATCCTGGATCACAGGCTGCAGCAGGGCAGACTGGCTAAGAAGAAGGCATCGAAGATGGAATGCTAACCCGGTACTCAAAAAATTATTTCTGAAGTCTGATGTGTTGGACCGAAAGGTGCAAAAATCGCAGTCAAGCTGTAAACTACGACACAACGCATTCCGTTCTCTGGACTACATTCTGCTATTTAAACCCTTTCAGGGTTTTGTAGTGGGAGATTGAGAACGAACGAAGCCAAGCCAAGTTAAACTCCTGCTGCCAAGTCCTGAAAAGAACTTCGCAAGTAGCAGGATGTTGTCCGGATAACGGAATGCATTGTGCTGTAGTTCACAGCGTGACTATAATATTTGCACCTTTCGGTTCTACACATCCGATTTCAGCAGGTATGTTTGGTTACCTGGTTAGCCTTCTCTCTTTGATCCTCTTTGCTTCGCCAGTTTGCTCCGTTTCTGCCTGTTATCCAGCATCACTGTGAGAGAGTAAAAGCGTCTTGGTATGTCTGGTTCGCTGGCCCTGACTAGCGGTCAGCTTTAGAGCCCTGACTACCAGTCAGCTTTAGAGCCCCAACTAGCAGTCAACTTTAGAGCCCCAACTAGCAGTCAACTTTAGAGCCCCAACTAGCAGTCAACTTTAGAGCCCTGACTATCAGTCAACTTTAGAGCCCTGACTAGCAGTCAACTTTAGAGCCCCGACTATCAGTCAACTTTAGAGCCCTGACTAGCAGTTAACTTTACAGCCCCGACTATCAGTCAACTTTAGAGCCCCGACTAACAGTCAACTTTAGAGCCCTGAATAGCAGTCAACTTTAGAGCCCCGACTAGCAGTCAACTTTACAGCCCCGACTAGCAGTCAACTTTAGAGCCCCGACTAGCAGTCAACTTTACAGCCCCGACTAGCAGTCAACTTTACAGCCCCGACTAGCAGTCAACTTTACAGCCCCGACTAGCAGTCAGCTTTAGATCCCTGACCGCTGCAGCTCATGCATTGCTCAGCATCACGATCCCTTGAACCACAAAGTGAAACTTCTAAAATTCAGTATTAATAGTGCCTTGTGAGAATATTTTTTAAATTAAAACATGCATTCTTTTATCGTTTTTCGTCAAATTGCGTTTCTGCCACTAGGTGTAAAAGTATCGGACCTTTGCTGTTATGTGGCTAGAAACCCAGAATACAATTCCATGCTAGATATGGGTGCGAGAGTGTTGAGGAACACCACGTCACGGCTTGGTGTTAGCGTTTAACTTACTATTGACACGTGTGCGCCAAATGTCCCGCACTCAGCAATGATTAACGAGAGATCTTCGCATTTACCAGAAGTTGTATAGCTACATAAGTAAACATACTAATTATTTACTGCTGTGGAGAGCATTTGTTAGTGTATGCAGTATTGTTAAATGTATTTTATAACATTTAAAAATACAATTAAGTTTATTTCATAGAGCCGCGAAGCGAAGTGGCTTCTCATTTGAGTCGTCCTGGGTTCATTCCCCAGTTGAGGCGGTAATGTTTTTTTTCCGATCGGAACGGCCACCGGGTCGACTCAGCCTTAAATGGGTACCGGTTCAGTCCGGAAAGTAAAAGCGGCGAGTGAGAGGAGATGGCTACCGCCCTCATATAGCCGAGCATTTGAAAAGTGAGATCGCTAACATCTCACACCTCTACGGCAGTAATGCTCTGGGTTACTTTACTTTACTTTACTATTTCATGGAATAATGGGAGAACATAATTGTGTGAGGAAAATCCATTAAGTAACATAATTATATTATAAAGACAATGGAGGAGTATGTACAACGGAAAATCTCATTTCCAGACACAGACTGGATCTTTAGCAATACTCCATTTAGGGATTGTGATGATCTAGCAGTGTGCAAATAAATAATATAGCGTACAACATGGTCGCCCCAGTCTACTAGCATCATGGAAAAACAACTAGGCGTTTTGGGGTTTTTTTGTGGTCAGAGTATGTGAAACGTTCTTATTTTTCTGAAGAATGAAGATTCAGTATGGAGACAGTTGTTTGAGTCAGATGAAAGTGTAAGAATGGGTGGACAGTTGTTTGAGTCAGATGAAAGTGTAAGAATGGGTGGAAAGTTGTTTGAGTCAGGCGAAAGTGTAAGAATGGGTGGAAAGAGTTCAACATGGAAGACAAAACGCCATTGACGAATCGCGACTTGGGAGACTAGCAAGCTTGGCAACTGGCATAGAGAAACAACATATCGACCAGCTAGTCCGTGAGAACAGGTTAATCACTATAGACGAAATAGCAAACGATTTAAACATGAGTCTGCGCTCAAAATGATCTATGATGACCTCAGTTACAGCAAAGTATGTAGAGGATGGATCCAAAGACAGTTGACATCGAATAATGGAGAAGGCGCAACATTGGTTGAAGGTCATACTGAAAGACTTTTTGTAGAGGGCATACACAAGCGAATGGGCAGGTAAACAGAATGTGTTACCAGGAACGGGGACTTTATTAGAAATGAGATACACAAAAGGTTTTCGTTCACACTCTTGTAAAAATGTTATTCATGACATTGCTGGTACTTAATGACTGTCCATCATATATTAGAAGATCTTCCGACGAATGCAAGGCGTGTTCAATTGAAACTGAACCAAACTGCAACAAGTGAACATACGTCCGATGAGCATGATGACGTCCCTTCTGGTGTAAACAGCATATACCAACCGTTAAGTTTGCAAAATGTTATTATCCTCCGACTCATAGTTTACTCAGCAGACCGTTAAAACATGCCGGTGGGATACAACCGTGTGCTGTCACCACGTCGTGTGCAGGCTATGTTTGATTATTTCACCTCCAACAGATAAACAACATATGCCATACCAGGATTCGAACCGCTGCCCTCTTTGTCATCAGGCAGTCCTCAAAACCATTCGGCCACGCGCTCCGGTTAGTTTGTAAACATTGTAAATGTAAGTATAGCTTACTTTGAGAATAATATGTATGCAAGTCTAGTAGAGTGTGAATATTATTTGTGAAATTATCTTTAATCTAGGTGTTTTATTGATTGAAGTCTAGTTTTCTTTGAGAATGTTATTTATGCAAATCCATTTCTTCTTCGTACGCTGTCAAACGTCAATCTGTATTTTTTAGAAAAAAGCAGCGGTCATCCTGAGGCTGTCGACACTGCCAGCAAATCCATTTGAGTTTGTGATAATTATTTCTGTAGAACTAGTTCATTATGTGAATATTTTATTCTGAAAAGTATTTTTTGGTTTGAAAATGTTATTCGTGAACGGTTGTTAGTTTATGAACATTGTTCATGGAAGTCGAATCTATATTGTGAACATTGTTCATGGAAGTTGAATCTATATTGTGAACATTGTTCATGAGAGTCTAATATTATTTTAAACAATGTTTAATTAAATTAAATTTAGTTTGTGAATATCGTTCATGAAAGTCTAGTTGCTGCTTTGAATATGAACCACGTATGTTTAGTTTAGTATATAAGTTTTTCAAGTTGGTCATGCAAGTTAATTGGAGTTTTTTGGGTTTTTTTGCGTTTATTTTATTTTTCTGTTCCCCAGTTTAATTTGAGATGCAATGACTGTACTTGCTTGTCCAGCTTCTTCTTATTTTTCATCTTCTAAATATATTAATATATATTTAATTGTTATATATAATTTTATAATATAATATAATTTTATATATAATTGTTATATTAATTCGATATATTAATTGTTGTCATTCCAAAGTTGACAATGTTATTTTGGAATTTGATTTTTTGTATCTCTGTTTCGGGCCTAAATGACTTCTCCTCGCTCAGCGAAATGTATTTATCAAGAGTTGAGGAGCCATCTAGCGAGGCTGGGTGTATAAGACACGAATAGTTTAAAATCGTATTTAAACTTGTTTTTTTATGAATTATTGTACAGTGTTAAGGAATGGTTTTTAAATGTGTTTGTTAAATGTTAAGCCAGGTTGATAAATTGTAGATCAATATTTCAAATACTCATTTAATAATTTGTGTAATACAATTATTGTGTTTTTTTGCAAGAACTTTTTTAAATGAGAACCTTGAGGAAATTCAACATGAATATGCAAATATATGCTTTAATAAATTGTGACATCTTTGCTGTATTAAAAATAGGTCTACGTATTTGTCAATTTTTGTGGTCTACGCTATTGACTGCTGTAGGCTACTAAGACCTAGTCAACTATCGTCTTGTCGTCAACATTTCAAGCATTTTCTCTACATAACCCGTTATCATGGAGATATCATGAGAGAAATCTTATCAAATCTATGAAAATCCTCCAGCAACATCAATAATTCACATCTCAAGGAGCACCGAATTTTTAAAAAAAACAACACAGAGTGGAAGCAGACGGAGTGGTATGCAGCTGGGTGGAGGCAGACGGAGTGGTATGCAGCCGGGTGGAGGCAGGCGGAGTGGTATGCAGCCGGGTGGAACTAGTGAAATCATCATCCTTGCTCAGTACTGACCCTCTGATCAGGAAAGAACTGGCCAATGACAAGCCCAGATCCATAAGCCCAGACCCCAACAACGCCAGCTTGACTGCGCGGGTGTAACTTTGGGGGACATGAACATCCCAATCGTCTGCTGGTCCCTATTGGGCCAACATACACGACTGGAATGCAACACTGGTTGTCTACAGACTCTGCCGAGTCTTATTGCGTTGCTGTGCTCGAGAGGTCAGGCACTTGCCTCCCAAAGCGGTGAACAGAATTGGTAGACTTTCGAATCCCACAAGTATCATTGGGACCCCTGGTCTTACGGAAGGTGGGACCAGAGTGCCTGCATCCTGAGTTGCCTCCAATCGTCTTGACTCATGTCTTGCCACTGGTTCATGGTAGCTCGGGACCAGAGAATGAGGTCGATGACAAGCACACTATAATCCAAATACAGCGCAAGTTACATCATCAAGCAAAACCATATGTTATGTGGCCATCATCGCTTGCGATGTACAACACATAAGAATAGTAATAAAAACCGGATTGTATTTGTCTAAATGTTTCGGTCCACAAGACTGCATGTTTGACGTAAATAGCAATCTATTGGTGAGGAACTAAATAACCATTTCATACTTTACATTATGAAAATTAACAAATATTTACACAGACCGCACCTAATGGGGAAATTCGTATGACGACATTTATGCAGTAGTACTGTAAGAAGAATATATCGTCTCCACTATGTGAACACACTCCTGAGTATTGTATTTCCTAATCAATGATTCTTTCAAAACTCCCCGTCAAATTAGTCTGAAACGAAGTTAATTTACGTCAGTGGCTTGTCTGTTTAAGCCAAACTCGCTCTTGAATAAAGTGTTGCAAATATATTTTTTTATCTTTCAGTTGTGTAAAAAAAACAAAAAACCCCAAGAGTCCGGATGTTTAATTCAAACACACGATGTCACTTTTATGTATTTACTTTACTTTTTCCGACTTGAGGAGAAAAGTTTTCATTCCGTGAACCAAATGTGTTGCTTTGGCTGTTGTCAGAACGTGTTGTATGATTTCTGTTGAGTCGTTCATAATTGTTATATATTAAGGTCCGTTATAAATTATTGGTATAAATTAGTATTATTCATTCTTTTTGTGTGTTTTTTTTTTTTTTTTAAAACATGAGCCAACATTGTAAATAGTACTTTCTTAATTAATTAATTTAAAGTGTTAGAGTTAAATCTCGCGGTTCGAGTGTTGTTGTAGTTGTGTTGTGTAGGTTGTTGCAAACCCGTGTTGTTGGATTTCTGTTGAGTAGTTTATCCTTTTTAATATGTTATCCTTAGTTATTACAATTTATGTTCTGTTCTGTTCGTAAGAATCGACCTCACTGCATTCCAGGCATAGACATAGGTGCTCAGTCTCTCACAGTAAATGGCGAAGGGTGTAGATGGTTCCTTCAGCTCGTTGGTTGTACACACTTCTGCTCCGGCCTCTCTTTTTCCGCAACCGCTTGAAACGCGTTCGATATATAAAAACTGCAGGTAATGAATTGCTGCTTCATCTATTGCGGTGCCTACGGGATCTAGAAAAGAGAAGAATTCAAGGTGATTTAATACAGGTTTAGAGATAATCAAAGGAAAGGATTTTGTATAGGTATCACCTTTCCTTTAGAGCAAACAAGTCAGACCGAGAGAGGAACAATACTGTATGGCTGACACATGGTCTCTATATTTCTGCGTAGGCTTTGTGCTACAAGAACAATTACTATCGTCTGAAAAGACGAAAAAAACCAATGGAAAGGAAAGGATAAATTAGACTATATAATTAGACTATAGTTTTTTTTCAAAATACAACCACCTACAAGAACAAAAGGGCATAGTTACAAATTAACCAAAGAAAGGTCCAGATTGGATATTAGAAAATATCTTTTGTAGACAGAGAGGGGTGAATGCTTGGAATGCATTGCCATAGGTAATGACGATTAATACATTTAAGAATCAATTGGATACGCATAGCTTTTAGAGCAAGGAAATGTAAATGAAACTGGTTGTATAAAGCTCTGCAGAATCTTCTAAACCAGTATGAAGATGTTAAGTTAAGTTAAGTTGGAGTTAACTGAAGCCCTCTTAGATGTGATCATTGATAGACTTCAATATGTCACTGCCACAAGGAATGTGTGCCTGTGAAGCCATTTCTTTCGTTGCCTTGTACCCCGTAACGGACAGGACAGTAGATCCACACCAGTCACTACAGAGTTGATGCCACCACAGCTGCCATCCACCCATGCATTAACCAGTCAATCTGTCCCTTCTGAAGTAAGGATTTGGATCCTGGAACAAGGAATACCCCTGTTAATGAGGTCACAGATAGCAGCCATCTCAGTGTTGCAACCATTCCTTTCATCTCTATCTTTGCTCTGGCGGTTGATATTCTGTATTACCCGCTTTGCTCAGCGACGACCTGCCATCTCACTAGCCGCGAAGCCCCAACCGTATATCTCACTGCGTCGTTGTTGGTGCTATGTTTTTATAAAAGGTTTGTCTCTCTATATTCTAATTTCCACCTCGGACCTTATTCGTTCGGGCGATATCAGGACGTACTAACCACTGCTTAGATGCTTGTGTGCGCTGTATGTACCTATGATACTGTTTCAGTGATGAAAGATGTTTTAACGTAGTTTACATCAGACATATTGTTCTTGTTCACTGAAGTATGGTCCCTAAATGTTGTGTGTGTCTGTGTATGAAAGGTTTTAAACTTCTTGTGTGGGACTGTTTATATCTCCCTGCTTAGTACCGATTCATTGCTGTATATAATTCTTTTCGTCACCATTCTTCGCTTATTTGTGTGGACTTAACTGAATCATTTGTCATTCTTATCAAAGCTTCATACACTTTTTCATTGGAAGTTTTTGCAAATAGGTTAATGACGTTTTGAGGATGTAAGGCGCATGCTGCTTATTGATTATTTCTATTGTGATCTTGGTGACCCGCTCCTCAATGTTGCTGTGGATCCCAACTTCGTCTCCAGCAGGCTCTGTCTTCAGCCACGTACGTCAAGCGGCTGGTAGCCATTTCACTAGAGGCGTCTCAGAAGTTGTTGCGGGCAGGGGTCAGACAATGTCTTCCCCTTTATCTCTGTTTGCCTCATGGATACCACATTGCTACCGCAGTTCTCTATCGACCACCGCGTCGTTGTAACATGTGACATGCCCTCTATGATGTGTCTTGTCTGCATAGATTACCGCATAATTCACCAAGACCTATGGTCGGATGGCAGAACTGTGGAGAATTTGCATCTTCGGTTGCGGGGAGTGATTCCGACCATGCGTCTCTTAAAAGAGGTCTGGATCACTCTCAATTTGACCTTCAGTAATTTTGTGTGTCCATGTCTCAGCACTATAGCACATCACAGGCAGCACAGTGGAACTGAAGTGAGAGGCACGTAGGTTCTAGTCTTGGCAGCCCTAGCTCTAGGGCCGTTTTATTGTACGAGAAGGCTGCCCAGCCCTCATGTCGACGGCTTGGTAGTTCAAGTTCTAGATTGATCTGCATATTGAGTAGGCGCGCAAGACGAATGTACTCGACGACATACTCGAATCTTACCCCGCCAAGGAGGCATGGATCACAATTGCCCAAACTGTTACGCAATACTTGTTGATTGCTTTTATTTTAACTAAAATTACACATCAGTCATTGATAACTTTATAAGAATGAAATGAGACGGAATATTATTGATTGCATGTAATTTTTCTGATTCACTCCGTAGATCTGATAAGTTGTCATGTGCACTTACTTATAAGGTTACATGGCCGACAAATTGGCTTGTAAACTTGCATGCAATGCTACAGAGCCGATACATTGGCTTAAGCAATTTCCATGCTTATATTTAATAGTTTATAAAGAAAAACCTTTCGCAAATTGATAAAAGTACCTACACTTCCAATCCGAAATTTCACATTTAAAAAATAAATGCGTCCAGAAGTAAGAAATAGTCTGGAGCAAAAGAGTAAATTATACTTTATTTGTCTCAAGTCATCTCTCCACTCAAATATTTTAAATAAAGATGTATTCTGCATGTCTCTAATCATGGCTTCATTCAAATGTTTTATATAAAGATTTATTATGTTTTAAATGTCTCAAATCGTAGCTTCACTAAAATGTTTTATATAAAGATTTATTTCGTTTTATCTGTTCCAAATCATAGCTTCACTCAAATGTTTCATTTAAAGATTGATCCTGCTTTATATGTCTCAAATCATAGATTCATTCAAATATTTTATAAATATATGTATCCTGCTTTATCTGTCTCAAATCACAGCTTCACTAACATGTTTTTATTTGACTGTCCCTAGGTCGTTGGCGTCACAACAGCGAAGACACATTTAATTAAAAGCTGACATATGTCAAGAAAGTCTGCATCACTAGTTTCTACTCAGAACTTTAATATCAATCTTGTACTGCATCATGAAACATCGTGTGCCACCATAGAGACTCAAGTATCCCCTGCCTTCATCTAGAATCTAAGACAGCGTTGTGAATCACCAGATCAATAATTGCACTCACAAGTATCACCTGCCTCCATCTAGATTCTAAGGCAGTGCTGTAGATCTCTGGATCAGTAACTGAACTCTTGTGGCCTATTCTAATCGAATGGACCTTAGAGGCATCCTTCTACGGCACTACAAAAAGGGTATATGCAGACGAGAGATTTCCATAGAACGTTTAGCACATCTACTGCTGTATTCTTACTCTGTAGACCTTACACGGAGAAAATACCTGAGGTTCAACTAGGGTATTGAATGAAATGTATTGGATGTTAGACACCAAATATATTGCACTGTATTAAAGCTGTGATTGCATCCGTCAACGACTGCCTTCTTGCAATCCTATATTTAAGATTTGCCAAAACAAAGTAGCATAATTAGTTGAGCATTCTTTAGATTTGACGTCAACAATGGAACCTAACGGGCTTGCAGATGCTCACTTCGTGACGTCGTATCCAAAAGAGATCTACAATTCTACGCCAGCTTCCTACAATACAACAGAAACTGCAGATTTTTCCGAATCGTTTGAAAAATATGTCAGAATTATCGTGCCCTCGATCTTCGGCTTCATCTGGGTTTTGGGTCTCTTCGGCAACTTACTGGTTATCATAGTGATTCTAAAGGACAAACACATGAGAAACACTACGAACATCTTGATACTGTCCCTGGCAGTTGCAGACCTTCTGTTTATACTCATCTGCGTACCTATAACCGCAACGGGATACGCGTTACCTGTTTGGCCATTCGGAGCTGTAGGATGCAAAGTGTCTACGTACGCTATGTATGTATGTGCGTACGCTAGTGTGTACACACTCGTCATTATGTCCTTAGATCGCTACCTGGCAGTAGTGCACGCTATTCGCTCGATGACGTGGCGCTCAGAACGGAATACGTGTCTTGCAGTCGCGATTATTTGGATCGTCACCCTGTGTGGAAACACCCCGATTATTTTACAGTGGGATGTCTATAACTACAAATGGGAAGCGGAAGAAAATAGATCCGCCTGCATTCAGGTGTCAGAATTGAAGGATATCAACACCGGGAGGACATTCTTCGGCTGTTTTCTGTTCTTTGGGTACGTCATTCCTCTGGGAATCACCATGTTGATGTACGGTCTCATGCTGAAACGACTCCTCTACGGTGTAGTACCAGGCGGTGGCAGCCAATCAGCGGAGAGCATGAGGGCCAAAAAGCGTGTCACAAGGATGGTAATTATCGTGGTAGTTATATTCGCCATTTGCTGGCTGCCCATTCAGATAATCCTGTTCTGGCAGAGGATCGGACCCTTCCCGAAGTCAGTGGCAAATGTAAGCATCATGATTATGGCCAATTGCCTCGCCTACATGAACAGCTGCGTCAACCCCATCCTCTACGCGTTCCTATCTGGTAATTTCCGGCGAAGCTTCCGCAAGTTCCTATGCTGCTCTGAAAGCTCTCGCCGGCTGGAATATGAGCGCACAAACATCCGTTTTACTGTGACTGAAAAAGAGACGAATGTCACAAAGAATACATGTGTTAACAACTCAAAAACATATACAGCAGTGTAATGCATGCCACATTTCATGTCTGCTTATGCAGGGATTTGCAAGCCATTCGCATAGAGAAATGTTAACTTACCTGTTTACAAAATATGTTGTTTATTATTATTATGAGCATTACAATCGATATGATGTTTATGTTTGATGATGGAAAAGTAATGAGGTGATAAGGAGACAAATACCGAACAGTCTTAGTCACCTGCCTCAAAACCTTGGAGACTTGAGTTTAAATCCTCGGGTTACTTATTTTTCAAATTTGAAACAAACATTGATGGTCTTGGGATGAAAGCGATTCACGATTCCAACGCACCCGGTTTGAATGACGCTCGTGTCCACTTTGCAGAAATTGGTATTTGTTCGCTTCTCTACGTACGGAAAGTAATGGCAAGCATCATGTTGCACACTTGCCAAGAGCCCTGTAACAGCCAAATGTGTTGGTGGTTGTGAAAAGCGACGTTGTGTGAAGGACTTGTTACTTACATTAATCTGGCCTGCACGGTGTGCATTTCGATTGTCGGTTGCAAACTGTGTTTCTCAGCTACATCAAGTTTATCGACGGATCCTATTGTGGAATAAACGCCACAATAATAAATTGTTTAATGGAATAATACCAAAAGACTTGCTCCAGGGGTGGACAGAATATATCAAATGGAACTTTCCAGACATATCGTACATGGTGACTGGTGTGGACGGTGTGTAGGACTAGCAACTTTACCGAGTAAAGTGCTACAAAAAATAACACAGCACGAGAGCACAACTATGATGTACCACAAGCTTCCTGTATGTGAGCTATATTTAGTACAAGGCACGACCATTCCCATACACCAAGTCATGAGGCCTAGAATGGTGCTATGGTGCATAACATTTCAGAACCAGTGTCGTATTTAGTGGCATAATTTCCCCTATCCAGCGCCATGCCTGGCTCCCAAACGTATTACATTGCTCCTAGATTCTGAACAATATTTTCATTCTCTTTTTTAATGTTTGATCCGTGCATCAAATAAAGCGCAAAGAGCACATGGAGAGAAAGCAGGAAGTAAGAGAGTCTATACAAGATTGTGGATAAATGTCTAGCTTCATGTTAAGCCTGGGGAAGAACAGGACAGAGGTATCGCTTCCTGGATATGTTCATTCAGATGAATTCCCAAGCACGTCTCTGAATTGCTGTTTAGATCGTTCGTCGCATTGACATGGGGTGCCAAAGATGCGTGTCCAGAACACCTATTGCTTCACCATATGTTAAGTTGTTTGGTGTATACATTTTAACATACTTAGAAACATACTTGTCACTGTAACTACTCATCTTGTACCACTAGGGTTAAACCACGTATCTTCAGAGTTATGATGTATATATTATCATTCTGATGATAATAATGTATAAATAGTAGTTAACCCGTTAATAATGGCGATCGCTTTTAGATATCACTCACAATAACAATGAAATATATTTTGAAGGTTTTATTTTTTTCACACTTTTGATTTTTATAAATTTCCGTGACCCGAATTCAAAGCAGTAACCTGCGGATTTCAAAATTTCCGCTGCATCCTAAGTTATTGCAGATCATACTAAAATTTAGATATGCGGTGCTGAATATTTATGATGTATTGTGAAAGCCCGTGGACCATTTTTGGTCATCGCTCATCTGACGTCAATAATACTTGACCTCAAACGACAAGTTGAAGGTCAGTTCTTATTTATCTTTGCTGATTTTTTTAAAAAGGAAGACGCTAGCTTGATTTCTTTTTCTTTTTTCTTCAGATTTATTAATCCCACGGAAAATTTAATATATTTTTAAAATATCTTCACAACCAATCTAAAAGCTCAATTTGCATTTAATACTTACTGGCATATTAGATATAAGTGTGACATTGTTGTCATAATATAACATATTTGATTCCTGCTATGGCTGTTTGGCTGTATTGGAAAATTAGCCTCCGACAAAACGCGTACGGACAAGCGACACTAACGGACAAAGGGCAAGAATTGTGAGTAATGATATATCTTTAACACATATCTCTTGTAGATCGTTTTAGCTCTTACACATTCTGCAGTTTATGAAACATTAATCAGTTGTTGCTCGTTTGTATAGAGACTGACAAACAAGTAAATGGGTACCATTGCTAACATAACACTTGTATAACGTTTGTATAAAGACTGACAAACAAGTAAATGGGTACCCTTGCTAACATAACACTTGTATAACGTTTGTATAGAGACTGACAAACAAGTAAATGGGTACCATTGCTAACATAACACTTGTATAACGTTTGTATAGAGACTGACAAACCAGTAAATGGGTACCATTGCTAACATAACACTTGTATAACGTTTGTTAATGGTTAATCACTCAAGTACCGGAGTGGCTTCCAGATTGGGAATTGTATATTATCTTACATGTGTGATCTTTCAGTGCGTGATATTATGAATGAATTTCTTTCATTGTATATGTCTACGAATACTGACATCTTATTGTGTGGCATTGTGAATAGTGGTCTATTGTTGATTGCCATTTGTAAATTGGTTAATTAATTGTTTTTAATGACTTCATCAATTCAATACTGGTTTCTCATTGCCTGACACTGGAAATATGCGGCTCTCAGTGTACGGTATTGTCAATATTGACTATCATTGTATGACATTGCTAATATTGGCCTCTGATTGTAGTATATTATAGATAATGGCCTCTCATTGTTAAACAGTGATTATATGTTGTTCATCGTGTGATATTTAATCTTCTGTTACTACCTGCTTTTAAAAGTGTGACATTGTGAATACTGGTCTCTCCACGTATTGAACAAACAACACGTCATTCTCGTTTGCACGATTTGTATAGTGCGTGTATATTATTGTATGACATGTATTATACTCGTCTCTCATTGCATGCATAACTTTGTTTTTCACTGTATGCATTTATATGACTGCTCTCTCATTGTATGGCATTTCGAATGTTCGTTTCTCCTTTAGATTACGTTTAAATACTAAGAATATCATATTGTAATTACTGGTCTCTCATTGTATGGCATTTCATACACTAACTATCACTTTAATACTTTTTAGAATATTTCTCTCTCTATGTAGCAGATTGTGAATTCTCGTCTCCCCTTACTTAGTTATATGCAGTAGATACTCGAATTACGCAGACAATTCGTTTTACAGGCTTCCATCTAAGTGGAAAAAAACCAAATAACTCGAATGATGTTCAAATGCATTTTAATGTTTACATATATATTTGTGTTTTAAATTATCATTTTAGCTGCATAAGTTCTATTGATGAAAAAAAAAAGTTGAGGAAAATAATTAGTATTCCGTTTACTAAAAATTATGTAAAAATAATATAACACAGGTAGGGTGAGTAAGTAAGTTCAGGTAGGAGTGAAAAAGGAACATGCAATGTGAGGTATGATAAAAAGAAATATTAAAAATAGGAGCAAATTAGTGATAGTCAAATTGTATAAAGCATTAGTTAGACTGGAGAACTGTGTACAGGAGTCCTTATCGTTGAGGATGTATAAACATGCTGGAAAGGATACAAATAGAGCGACAAAACCGATAGTAGGGGATTCCAGAATTAGTTATGAGGAAAGATTTTTAAAATCGACCTACAGTGTATAAAAGAGAAGAATTCGAGGTGACAATACATGTTTATAATTTTATCAAAGGAATACATTAGACTATAACAAGTATTTTCAAAATATAACCACCTACAAAAACAGAAGAGCATAGCTACAAATTAACTAATATTTGTTTACTCGGTAGTGAATGCTTGGAATGATTTGTCACGTGAAGTAGTGGAGGCAAGGACAATTTGTGCATTCATAAATAGATCGAATGTGCATAGCTTTTAGAGCAAGAAAATGTAAATGAAACTGGTTGTATACAGACTCTAGAGAGTCTTCTAAACCAGTATAAAGACGTTAAGTTAAGTATATAACAAGTTTTTCTTCAAAAGCTCGAAATCTGCTGGATGTGAAACAAAAACTTGTCATATGTCTCCGTAAACGCCTTACGTAGCGTGCAGCACAACGTGATACCAATTCGTTCCTTATAAAACTCAGACATCTCAAAAAAGGAAAACACAATCTACACACAAGAAAACAATCAGCTACAGGACGATATACAGTCATCATAATAGTGTAGCATGTCCTTGACGTCTTATCTATCACAGCCTGTCTGAAAGAAACTTGATCTTTTCACAAATCTTCAGTCTGCTCCAGAGTCATGCCAAAGCATTCCCTTACATCTTAGTACCATCGCCTTCTTTGTCTGCATATGTATCATTCTTACCCGGCACCAAAAATCCAAACCTTTGTGTCGTTTGATGTGGCAAAAGTAGTCTAATTTTCTGTTTATGCTGGAATTTGTGAACCAATTCTCATATATGACCAACTCTTGTTGAACGTCTACAATCATCTTTTTTCGGACCATGAAATCGTAAAGACTTTTTTAAGGCATATCGACTCGTACTGTAGCAGGGTTGCTTTTACTTAACTGAGTAGTTATCTTATCAAACATGTTCTGGTCAGTCGGACCAATATTTATATGAAGCAGGTAGGCTTTTAACTAAGGCTTTACTGACTCACAACAAAGACTGTAAGACGTTAACTTCAACCACAGAATATACTAAAACTATCGTGAACCATTGAGACAAAACAATATGATGTATTTACAAAAATAATTGTTACCACAATATCAACGAAGGCAAAGAACTACTAAACTAAATAATATCTAAAATTAAACAAACACAGTGGATTCAAGCAAGAGCTTTGATGTCACATCCATACTATTATACCCAGGTTCTAAGTCTTGTATGTGAAATAACATCATAAACTAAGTCTAATTCAATAGCATTACAAATCAATGGTTCTATCTAAGTTGGCTCATGTCGTCCTCCAGATAGTCTACGTGGGTAATGATCTGTCGTTCATGTCACGGCTGCTGCTTTAGGCTGTTAAACGTACCAACATATATCAACAAATCAGCTATGTTTGACTTAAGACTGCTTGTGCCCGTGTTACATCTGTGTCGAACAATTTCGTTCTCTGATGGCTCAAGTGATGCACCTCTCTTTCCGAACTCACGTACCTTTGGGATCACAGTCCATAGGATTCGCTGAATTCTTAATCGAACCGGACTCTTGTACCAATGTGATCGTAAAAGGACCACCGTTCTTCCAACAGACACCAATTGCAATGGTCCTTTGAAGAACAGTCGGACTGCCTTCTAGATCAACTCAATTCGTACCGAAACGAATCTTCTGACTCGACGGGATCAGATCTCAATCTCATTTTTTTTAATTACAGGGTGTCAACCAGTCGCAGCAATGAGCACACGGTGTCCACCAGCAGCACCAATAAGCACAGGGTGTCCACCAATGAGCACAGGGAGTCCACCATTGAGCACAGGGTTTCCGCAAATGAGCACATGGAGTCCATCAATGAGCACAGGGAGTCCACCATTGAGCACATGGAGTCCACCAATGAGCACAGGGAGTCCACCAATGAGCACAGGGAGTCAACCAATGAGCACAGGGAGTTCACCAATGAGCACAGGGAGTCCACCAATGAGCACAGGGTGTCCACCAATGAGCACAGAGTGTCCACAGCCGCACAAAGGAACATAACTGCATAGCTCTATGGGCATGATGGGACATCCACCACGTAAACGCTCTATATCTCCAAATATGTCGAATAGTTCATGCATTGTCTTTTATAGTTTATTTACTTAGCTCTAGAAACAAACATGGTTGACAGTGGTCCTCCTCAGTTGGCTGGTTATCCATCAAAGAAATTTGTTCCCACCCAATCTAGAATCACATGTGTTGTACGAACCGTAGGTCATTGTCCCTTGAATATAACAACCAGTTGTGTGCGTTGCTATCTTCAATTAAACCCCTACTCCTGAGGTCCGATATCAGAATTGGTCAAACTGACACCCACCCCCAAACTAGCCAAGTTACCCATATTCGTCGTGAACCGTTACCTCTCGCTTCGGACTGCGCGAAGGCTTGGTATCAGGACCGGAGTTTGACAACTGCTCGTCCAGCAACATTCAGGAAACTTTTTATTTTTAGAGTCGCCAGCCCAATCTCCCCTGCCCTAAACTCCCATGCTCCTGATGGAACTGTCACAGTAGGACTACATATTTTTTGGGTTGCAATATAGGTAACTGCCATGTCGTACTCTACACGTTCTCAAAATTGTCACTTTTTGTTGGTTTTCTGGTATTCTGCTGCAGTTTCCTCAGGTATGTAACCTCTGCATTGTCATTTTCAATCCCTTTCGATAAACAAACAATCCTGACAGAAAAATTAATGGCAACGGATATCCTGCAAGCGAGCATCAATATGCAGGGCCAGGAAGCTGAAGTTGCCGTGACATCGCATGGCGTGCAGTTTTCCATGTTCTGGAACTCTTTTAAACAATTTTTGTTTTTAAACAGATCTCTTAACTTAACATCTTTATACTGGTTTAGAAGACCCTGCAGAGTCTGTATACAACCAGTTACATTTACATCACCTTGCTCTAAAATCTATGCGCATCCAGTTTATTCTTAAATGCATTAACTGTCCCTGCCTCCACTACCTCCCCTGGCAATGCATTCCAAGCAGACACCACTCTCTGACTAAAAAAATATTTCCTAATATCTAATCTGGACCTCTCTTTAATCAGCTTGTAGCTATGCCCTCGTGTTATTGTAGGTGGCTGTATTTTAAAAAAACTTGTTATAGTCTAATTTATCGATTCCTCTGATCATCCTATAAACCTGTATTAATTCTTCTCTCTTCGAGACACTGTAGGCCGGTTTTTCTGAG